>VDFB02391785.1:220647-266808 GCA_007258455.2 Sequoia sempervirens | reverse complement strand
AATATTATATTTATTATGAAGCCTAGGATTTAGAGGAGGCATTGGATAGAATATTTAGGAGTGACCTATATTGAATGAGGCTATCACTAAATTTAGATGTATTCATGAAACTAGTGGAGGAGCTCTCATTGCTATTAATGAACCCCTTTTTAGTGGCGTATTGCTTCTCAAAAAGACAAGTTTATTCTTCCCCTTTTGCTTGGTGTAATTATCTATAACCTGGTGAGTAGAGAGTAGGAAAATTTTGATGAGGATCATGAATTCTTGCACAAATATACGAAGATCTCCATATTGCTAAATACAAATATGAAAGGTGTGTGGGATTAATGTCATTATTATAGATCTAAACATGCCAACACACAACAATGTTGAGGCCCATTGGATATAGATCAAAGAAGATGAGGGAAAGCCCTTTATATTTGCATATGGAGAGAGGACATGATACAATAAGTTGGAATTGTAGTATCACAAATTGTACCTGTGAATAAATATTCATCCAGCTCCTTGTAGGATTTATTTTGTTGAAGTATCAGCCCATAAATTGCATTAAAGGTCATTCGGCCCTTTTTGATAAACGTCACGGCCTTGAACACATGTCCACTTTGCACTCCCCAAAGGATCTCTTCCCTTTACATTTCAAAATGGCCCCATTGCGCTGCCACGTGTCTAGTCTGTGCACAATTGAAACCGCTTCCCTTCACTTTTGAATCAGGCTCTGTTTGTATGCCACATGGCTTCATCTTCACATATTTTAGCAGGCTCCACAGTTGGTACAAGGATGAGGTAGGTTACAAGTGTCTCCTTGGTGCAAGCTTTCGACAGCGAGGGAAAAAGATGAGCACGGGTTGTGCGATGTCGCCACGTGTCTACTCAGCAGGTGTTTCTTTTAAACGATCGATGGAGTGAGCTAAAGACCGCGACATCCTACCATGTGTCATAACTTTCTTAGTAGGGTGGCGACACTTCTCTACATTACGTTGTCAGGACCACTGCCATCATTTTGTAGAGGATGCACCTGAACTTGGAGTGACCAAATGCTTTGGCTGGAATCTTTTCTGTTGCAACAGTCAAGAGGAATCTTTGACTTTGAATCATTTCCAAGGATTCTCATATCTTTTATGTTACTACTTGCAGAGGCGGTGGGAGCATTTGGCTATATATACTCCTTTTTTGTTTCAGAGGAGGGGTTCCAAAATTTTGTAAAAAGAACATAGATTAAGAAAAGAGACCACGCCTTTGTTATTGTTTTGTAATTATTGTAAAAAGACTCATAGACTGTGCCAATCATTTGACCTTTCTGCTCTTCTTATGATATTTGATTAACTTTAGACTATGTTGCTATTGTTGGATGATTAATTTGTATAACTTCTATAAATTGAATGCGAGTTTGTTGTCTTAGATGATGTCATGTGACTCTTCTTGTCAGTAAATATGTGTGCAAAGTTATTTTATGTCAATGAATGAATTGTTTATACTTTAATCTTTGGTTTATGCTTTTCTGGGACATTGCAAATTGTTATTCAGGCCCTTAGATCTGTGATTTATTGTGTCTATTATCTAAGTCTTGGTGCATCACCTTAGATTAGACTTTTATTTTACATTTGTTTCCCTTTCCCTTTCCAAACACAAATTACAAAAGAAGTTGACTTCTTTAAAAATTCGGAGGTCACTCAGTTTAGTGCAATAGGTCCACCATAAACTAAGTTTCCCATAAAAGGGTTGTTACCTTGCCAACTTTTGGCATCAACAGTTTATTCCTTTTTTGGCATGCCCAGTGGGACCGAGCTTAAATGAATTTTTGCTTAAGAAGGGTGTATGAGCCATCGGCTTGTTGCTAGGTCCCAAACAACGAACAATATTGGTTTGTTAATACCACCATTAGGGACAATGCAACCCGTAAATCAATTGGTAATCATTCTGTTTCTGCCACCCATTCCACTAACTATGTTTCCAGGCGCCAATAGGAATTATGCAGCATGGGATGCCGGAAGTCCCCTCGTAGTGCCAGTAGCACCCTTTATGTGTGCTGCTATCCCGACCTCAGCTTTGAAGGCTATACCCAAGTTTACCGAAGATGGCTCAAGAACACCCACAAAACATCTACAAGATGTGGAAATGTGTGTTTGGTGCATGGAATCACTGCTCAGAATGTAGTGCTAAGGCTCCTCGTAGCTTCTCTTCAAGGTAGGGCATTCGATTGGTACCGAATCTTACCAGCTAACACTATCCATACCTAGGATGAGCTCGGAGATCCGTTCTATGAAATATTTTCAAATGACGGGGACCGCTCTTTGCTATACTATCAGCTATCTACCATAAAATGAGCCCCCCAAGAGGCTATGACAGACTTCAATGCCTGATTACACACAAACTGGCAGAGGATTTAGGTCACTATCCACCTGCCTCCTGAGTTGGCGTTCATATTCTACCTAAAGTCTATCAACCCCAACATTTCCATGATGATCTAGTATTTGGGAGGGACCACTCTGCCAGGCACTTATAGTGTCACCATTAAGGTGGAGAATAATTTGATAGATGTTAGAAATTTGTTGCCTCGGCCCATCATGCTGATATTTCCCAAAATATTGATGCATGCCCAAGAAGTCACATCGACTAGTGCGTCCACAACATCCACACCTTCCCAGTCAATGTACACATATGTGACAATGCCACAAAGTGTTCCCTCTACATCTAACTCTTCTAAGATGAAATGAACGATCTCAAGGAATTGTTGCAAACTATGGAAAATGACATAACTACCCTCAAGCACAACTAGGTTGCACCTCCGAAGCATACCTATCAAAATTACCAAGGTGAACAATCTTCATATCAGTAGAATCAGTTCCAGGGTGGTCCACACACTAATTCGTCAGCTTAGACAACCAACCAAATAGTGTCGGTACCTACTCTGTTGATAGGCACTCCACCAAGCTCGAATAGAGAACTGACCACGGGTCAAAATAATTTAGCAAATGACACCAACCCCTGGTGTTTTCCTTGTGGCAATTCACATATGCCCCAAAATTATCTGTGCGGAAACCTACAGCAATAGGTGGTGGAGCAACGTAGCCAAGCTACAACGTCAGCCCCCAGAAGCTATGTGTATACCTCTTAGCAAATGGACAATGCGGTGCTCATCGCACATATGCAAGGGATGTCACTAGAGCAAGAAGCAGACATCACTCTTGACCACGCACTCTTTTCATGGATGGAAGAAGAAGAAGTAGTGTTTTCCAATGATACATTCGCATCTAAAATGCTGCAAGTAGAATTCGACTACAATACTTGCTCAAAGAGGAGATTTACAGGCGAATCAATTATTTTGCAACTAGCTAGTCCATAGCCTAAAAGTGCTTCTGACCAGATACCTAGTACCTACACAGTATTACTACAATACCAGCCACAAAAGGAAATTATTATAACAAGAGCAAAGGAGTAGAAACCTTTTAGTGCACCACCTTTCAATGTGGTGGAACAATTGAAGAAATCATCCACTAATGTGTCTCTAAGGGATATCCTAACTATCCCAAAGTAGAAGACGCTACTACAGAAGACTCTTCAAGAAGAGGTCATCACAACGTTGACAGAGCATTTTCCCAAAGTAAAGGTTGTTGATCAACCATCTCCTACCAAAGTGCTTACAAATAGTGTAGTGCAAGCCCCTGTTGAAGTCAGAGATAAGCCGAAGCCTCAACCCTTCTTCTTAACTCTCATTATAGGGGAGAAATTATTACACAATTCCATGATTGATTTTGGTGCTAGCACCACAGTTATTCCCAAAAAAATAGATGAAGCTTTAGGACTCAGCTATGAACCCTTAAAAAGGGAAGTGATGCAGCTTGATGGGAATAGAGTCGAAAGCATAGGTGTCATTAAAGCACTCCCTTCAACTCTATTCACTTGCTCTAGTATCATAGTATCACAAGACACTATGATCATAGATATTCCCCCCATGTTTGGCCTCTACCTATCTTGAGAGTTTACTTCAAAAGTGGGTGGATATTTTTCCCTAGATTGGTCACATTCGATCCTTAGAACCAAGCATGGTGTGAAGATGAAGATATAATTTGAATCTTTACACTCAGAACATGTAGCTGATGAAGCTATGATCAATTTTAAAGTTGTGCATACCTCTATCACCAAGCAAGAAATGTATTGCGCTGAGTTATTAGAAGATGAAAAGGTGACCAGAGACTAGAATGATCAAGAAGATGCTCTCTTGAGTGAACATATGGACAATGACCCTTTCAACAACTATTGTGCTACTAGGCTGGGCACCTATGTCATCTACGACGAAGATCAAGTGCTCCCAAAGGTTGCCAAAGGATTTGAAGGTGGTCAAACCTCTAAACTATGGATGTTGCACTTTGATGGAGCAAGATGCAAGAATGGTGCAGGAGTTGGGATATGTTTAATATCCCCACAGAATGAAAGACATTGAGGTCTTTCCACTTCTAGTTTGCTTGCTCAAAAAATGAAGCTGAATATGAAGGACTAGTACAAGGTTTAAGCCTCACGAAGTGGATAGGCATCAAGCAACTAATGGTGTTTGGAAATTTGAACTGGTGGTCAACCAAGTCTAGGGAGTTTCTGTGGAAAAGAATGTCCATGTGAGATCATATCCGCACCGTGTCTAGGACCTAGTTGAGGGTTTTGAAGCCTTCAACATCCAAACCATTCCCTGAGAACTAAATAGCGATACGGATCATGTGGCAATAGTCAAATCCTAGTTTGATCCTACCTCCGACCTCATCCACAACAAGCACTCTATACGAGTGATGGTCCAACTGACAATTCCCGATAATGATCAAAGTTGGCAAGTGTTTGAAAGTGATGAACACATTGCCTCGTTCATCCAACAATTAGGAGAATTTTTTGATCAACACCAACCAAAGGTTGCTTAGGCCTATGAGGGACAATCATTCAACTCAATTCTAACAAGCTTCTAAATGGATTGGTCACTCTCAAAAACATTTTTGATTGTGATGATGCAAGAAATGACAAGAGGAAGTTTGTGGTGGACAAAAGTGACTATACAGATCTTCAAGTTGCAGATGGAAGAAAACTCAAAGTTGGGAAGGATGACCCACATCATGATAAAGAAAGGGTCATCAATTTCTATGAGAAGTATGAAGGAGTAGTGGCTTGGTCCTATGATGACCTAAAGGGATACGATCCTAACATCGTCCAACACACAATCGAGCTAGCGGAAAATGTATAGCCAGTCTGACAAAAGCAAAGGCCGATGAACCCAAAGATTGAAGCGCTAATGGCATAGGAGCTAACAAAGCTAATCCAATCATGGATTGTCTTTTCAATCAAGCATAGCACATGGGTATCCAACCTAGTCCTGGCCTAAAAGAAGAATGGAGATATTCGCTTGTGTGTGGACTTCCGAGACCTCAACAGAACATCTCTGAAAGATTATTATTCGCTACCTTCTATGGAGTCAATCCTACAAACGATGGCAAGATCAAAAATGTTTTCCTTGCTCAATGGCTTCTCAGGTTATAATCAAATCTAGGTTAAAGAGGAGGATCAATACAAAACTACGTTCGCTACAAAGTGGGGGACATTTGTGTATGCTAAAATTCCTTTTGGCCTATCCAACGCAGGGGAAACCTTCCAACGGGCAATGGATATCTCTTTTAGCGAATTAATCAATAAGATTATCCTAATCTATTTAGATTATCTTACTGTGTTCTCTAAATCTAAGGATGATCATTTTGTTCACTTAGAAATGGTTTTTCAAAAATGCCAAGAGTTTGGGGTTTCCCTGAATCCAAAAAAATGTATTCGGAGTGTCGCAAGGAAAGCTATTGGGAAATGTGGTGTCCAAAGAAGGAATTTCAATTGATCCCAAGTGGGTGAAAGCCATCAATGATCTTTCCCTTCTAATTAACAAGAAACGTGTCCAGTCTTTCCTGGTGAAGGTAAATTTTGTTAGAAAATTTATTTCTAACTTCACAGGAATAATCAGGCCGATCACCCTAATGTTAAAAAAGGATCAAGCATTTAAGTGGACAAAGGAAGCCAAAGAAGCCTTTGAGAAAGTTAAGGATGCTATTTCCTTAGCTCTAGTACTAGTTAATCCAAACTTATCTAAGGACTTCATAATATATGTATTTAGTAGAAAATCAAGTATAGCTATTGTCTTAACTCAAAAAGACAATGAAGGAAAGGGAGAACATCTAGTGGCATTCTACTCCCAGACCCTGAAAGAATATGAGATGAATTATAATTTCATTGAAAGGCAGGAATTTGCAATAGTAAAGGGACTTAAGAAATTATGCCACCTAATCTCCTGCAATAAGGTGATAGTTTATGTTGCGCATTCCAGTGTGCGCGAATACATCATGGAGGGAGAAATCACAGAAAAAAGAGCTAATTAGATCACCAAGATCCTTGAATATGACATTGAATTCAAACCCACCAAAACCATCTGAGGAAGAGGATTGTGTGAATACCTGGCACATGATGAAGAAGTGGGAACTAAAGAGGAACAACTGAAACTCATTTGGATGAATGAGTTAGAGTTCAGAGGCGGCTGGCTGACAGATAGAGTAAGATTTATGCAAACAGGGAAGTATCTGCTAGGTCTTTCCCCCCAAAAGAGGAGGTACTATCAACTGCAAAATTGTAGATATGCGCTAGTTGAAGGTGTCCTTTTCAAAAGGAACTTCAACAGCATCCTCCTGCGATGTGTTACCTCAGGGCAAGCAAAGAGAATCCTTGACACTTTACATAGCAGTGCTATGGGTGGACATTTCTCTGTTAAGACCACTACCCTCAAGATCATGTGTGCAGGATACTTTTGGCCGACACTTTTCAATGACTTGCACTCCTTGGTGAAGGCTTGCAAGGAATTCCAGTTCTTTACAAGGAGAAGAAAGAATTTCTCAATACCTCTAAAACCTATAGTGGCAAACGATCCATTCACACAATGGGGCTTGGACTTCATTAGGATGATCAATCCCGCTTCTAGTGTCAAACACAAGTGGATTTTAATGGATACAGATTACTTCACAAGGTTGACAAAAGTCGCACCGCTTAAAAATGCAACAAAGGAAAAGATAGTGGATTTCCTCGAAGGACTGGTGACAAGGCTCAGCCCTCCAAAAACTATCATTTTAGACAACACCAGAGCTTTTCTAGGTGCAAAGGTATGTCTCTTCACACTAACAAGTGGTATATTCTTGAAGACATCGTCAAATTATTACCCACAGGGTAATGGCCTAGTCAAGTCAACAAATAAGAGCCTAGTTTGACTCCTCAAAAGGATTGGTTTGGAGCACTAGAAAGAATGGCATAAAAACCTTTGAGCGGTGCTCTGGGTAGACCGCATAACTCCTAAGCATGTCCTTAAGACTTTTCCTTATAAGATGGTGTATGACAAAGAGGCATTGTTGCCTATATCCATGGAGATTTTAGTGTTCCAATTGTTGAAATCCCTCGAGATAGAGCAAAATGGTGCCATGGAGGTTCGATTGGCTAAATTATTGGAAGTACAAGAAAAAAGGGAGAATTCCCTAATAGCCATGACTAATTTCCAACAGGTGGTTAAGTGATGGTTTGACAAAAGGGTGTCTAACCAAGGCCTAAAGTGTGGAGACTTAGTGCTGAAATTCAATGAAAGGGTTGTGAAGCCAGGTTAGCACAGTAAATTTGATAGCCTTTGGGAAGGCCCATTTAAAATAATTAAGTGCAAAGAGCATAATTCCTTTGAATTGGAAAATATGGAACAAGATGCATTAGGAATTTTGGTCAATGGGATTCATCTTAAATTATTCCATTAAGTTGCATGCTTTTACTAGTGTAAATATGTTCATAGTTTTTTTTTTTTTTCTTTCTTTTTGTTCTATTGGCCGATCTTTTTAATTTATTCATGTTTTTGGGTGGAGAAATAACCCATCATTGTAGAGAGCAGGACAAATAAATTCATAGCAAAGTGGACGGAGAAAATAATACCCACATACAAAGAAAAATCAAATAAATATGCTAAAAAGAACAAAAACTCATATTGCAGAATACCAAGAGTAAAAGGAGCTAAGAATTTTATAAAGTTATATTTCATTATATATATGCTTCTATATTTACATGGAGAAATGGTGTAAGGGCCGTATTTCATAAATTATATAACTATATGTTGCTTCCTTTTCTTATATGCTATACGTAGGCCTTTTTTAGGCATATGTACAAAAACTAGGAGATGGGTATTATATCCTTGAGAGCAGAAAATGGGGAAAGAGGCATTTTCAACCAACAATGTGTGCAGTAGAAATAGATGCATCAATTGTAGTGTCCACTATCTCCTCATCAGTATGTGCACCACCAACAGCAGCAGCAATATCAACAAAAATAGCAGCCAACGGCGAAGGGAACACCAAGTTCCTAAAGTCTATATACCATTCAATGTCATAAAATGCTACCATGTTCTAGATGCGAAAGAGGAAATGGCATGCACGGGTGACCCTCTGACAGTGTTCATTTTGTGATTGAAGGAAAATTTCGCTCAGGAACAGAAGCCACGGGATGACCACTTCTTCTTCAATGTAGTACCTAAGGTTGCTTGTCAAGGCAGGCCTACCTCATATGCAACGTTAGCAACAACTTCGCCAAGACCGTTCAAATACTTCTTGGGGAAAATTTCTTTGACTAGCTTTAGCACCAATGCCCTGGGAATGCCAATATCCAACATGGACACGACAAAGTGTGAGAAAATGTCAGTATTAAATTGATACTTGTCCTTATACTCCAAACAATCCCGACCTAGAACCCACTTCATGGCTATTAGAGCTAGGGAGTTTTTGTTCTTTGCCATTCTTTTCAGACACTTGGTGGAAATCTCACCATGAAAGGTCATCTATGACTTGTGCGACACTAGCCTAATCGAGGTGTTCATGGTAATGACACACTGCAACTATCTGCTAACTACTCCTAAAAGTTGCCTAAAGCCTAGCCTATGAAAATACTTTGCCAATTACCAAAGCCAAACACTAAGTCAGTAACCTATTACTAAAGCTTGCTCAAATGCTAAATTTTATTTCGTTACCGCTTAGAAGCCTATTTATAGAAAAAGCAAGGAAAGGCGTAGTAAGGGGCTTTCCAAAAATGTGATGATAATCAAGTGCTAACTTGAGAACTGTGCCTAAGCTTGCTTGAATTTTCTGACCAGTTGTGCCTACTAAGTATGGCTCAATGCATGCAAAGTTACTGAGAGATAATTAATAAGCTTAAGATGGTGGTGTTCATCGGCGGTGAGCTACATGGTCCTGAAGATGTGTCACTTCTCAGGTGCTTCCCAAAATCCAAGGCAAGATTCATATCTTTCTAGGCACTGATCATTTGCTTTGGCTTAATCATTTCATTCAGGATATTAATTGCCAATGCATACAAATGCTAAGCTAAGAGAAATTTGCTAGCCCAAGTTCCAAAGAAATCACGTCATATCACACAGTTGCCTAATGCAATTATGAATTCTTGTCACTTCAAAATGGCAAGTAATTCATTTTTGCACGAGCCAAAGGGTGGGTGGTACATGCCAAATTAAATTCAAAAAACCACTTTTGTCTACCACCTTGAGAAAAGATAGCTAAATATCACATGAAAAATTTTAAATGCCTAAGAATCTTTTCAAATACGCTAAACTAAGTGAACGAAGATTTTTAGCATATCCAGAGCCGAGGAAAAAGTTGCAGAGAATTCAGGCCTAGCAAAAGCTTTCATCAAAAGAGGCAATGGCAGAGAGTTCACAGCAAGAGATAAAAGGGGAGGCAACACAATCTTGGCTTAAGGCCATACGGGCATCACATGTTGTTAATGTCTATGAAAACATTTCATATGCTATGCCTGGTATACCAGACAAGTCAAAATGGGTGAACACGTTAGAGCTAGATAGGCCCAAAAATTACAAAAACCAAGTTTAGGTCCAAGAGGATTGGAACATATTCATGACCTGCAGCTCGCAAATAACCCCAAGTCTTTGAGAGAAGGGGCCTGTGAAAGGATGAAGGTGTCCAAGAAACAGATATCAACAGCAAAAAAGATATGGCTCAACGGGCTCTCGCAGTACATGGTCCCATTAGTGCACTATTTCCTAGAGTTGGTTGATGCAACCATTCAACGTTACAACCCGAGTGCCCACAACATTGAGGGCCAAACTTTAACAGTTAATATCAGCCCGCAAGATATTTGGCATATGCTATGTATCCCCGACTCGACCACCAGAAGTGAGAGAATTGAGGCATTCAATGTTACAACCCGAGCACCCACAACATTGAGGGTCGAACTTTAACAATTAATATCAGCTCGCAGGCTATCTCGAATATGCTATGTATCCTCAACCAAACCACCAAAAGTGAGAGAATTGAGACATTCACTCTTGTCAAAGGAGAAAACACATGAAGGGAAATGAGGAAGGGCCCTTAGTTTTTAATTAAGGAAACTGGCAAGCAGGGAGTGACGAGTTAGAACCCGCTAAGTATCTCGGTGTCGCACGGTGCATTTGAGAATGACTTAAAGGAGGGATTTTCAATGCTAGCATTTGTTTGTGGCCTAGACATAGATCAGGATGTGCATGCTTTTCAATTATGGTCGGGTTTCCAATTTTGCAAGCAGCATAATTTCTTCTAGTATGATTTCACAGACTACCCTGTAGAAGAAATGATAGGGAAAATAGAGAATTACTTGGAGGAATGAAAGTTCAGGTTCCTCTCTTTTCTTTCCCATATGTTTTTGCATCAAAACCCTGATTTCTTTAGCAAGTATGTGGGTTTGTCTATTTT
The DNA here is from genome assembly GCA_007258455.2 of Sequoia sempervirens. Taxonomy (NCBI): domain Eukaryota; kingdom Viridiplantae; phylum Streptophyta; class Pinopsida; order Cupressales; family Cupressaceae; genus Sequoia; species Sequoia sempervirens. The sequence goes on along the minus strand of VDFB02391785.1, from coordinate 256,024 downwards.
TGATGAAAATGGCAGAAGAAAGTCGGTATCTACAAGGACACCTCTCCTCTCTGCAACATTTGCTACTATGCATTTTTGGATTTCCTTCTAACTCCAATTTTGCAAGATTTGCAAGGAGAGGATGGCATGATTTGACTCAACATAGATCAAACAAGCTATATGCAAGTCTTTATTCCTGCATGCGACTGGTTCTTCTACACGGATTTCATAATCATTCGGATGCGAGGTTTCACTAACCAACCATTTTGACTCCCAGCCTGCATCACAAATAGAGTGTTGGCTCTTGAAATGTATCGAAAAGCATGCATTATAGATTACAAGTTTTGCAGAGGACCTCCCAAGAAGAAGGGATGGCTCCAATTACCCATAAGTTTTAAACCGGTGACCCTGGCAAAGAGGCTGACACACCCACTATGGCAAGATAAGCTAGCTGATTTAGGGTTGGTTATGATATGTGATAAATAGAAGTATAATCCTTTCAATGATCCTCCACATGTGCATGTGAGGGTTATTCACACCCCTCGACCCTACTAGGAAAAGAGGCACAACCTACAAGAAGATAAGGATGAATATTTGGTTGAGTGGGTGCATATTCCCATACAGGATAATAGGGAGCCATGGCATAAGTTCTACTTTGTTGTGGCAGAGGCTAATGAGAATGTTAAGATGGGGACCTCCATGTACAACAAGTTGGGGTATACGGAGGAGTGGAATCTAAAGAAAATGAGACCCTTCTAGGTATATCGCCAGGAAACAAAGTAGCTTGAAGCCCCTTATGGAAGCTTGAAAGTTGATGAAGAGTTTAAAAAATGGTGGGATGATGGATATGCAACCTCTAACTCAAGCACTGGAGGGAACAAAAGCTCAGGAGATGAATCCAAAAAAAAAGGAGAAGAAGAAGCGGGGACCCCAACATCTTCCACTCAACAAGCAAAAATCTCTACAAGGCGGCCCTCCTACGCAACTTCAAATGTGTGATTCAATGTTTCAAGGGCCTCACAGTCACTTACTTGGGCCGCTAAATCAACAAGAGTGTCACATCAACTATCGGTAGAGACCACTGAGGTTGGAGAAACCCCGCCCGCAAAGTGACAGTGCATGGAAACTATTGTTGGAGAAGGTTCACAAGAACCCACTACAAGCCAAGTGCTTGCAGCTAGCCAGGAGCCCAAAAAGGATGAGGAACCAGCAACGAGCCAGGAGCTGTTGTCAACTAGTCAACAGGTAACATTTACTCCTACTTTTCTTGCTTCTCATTCTTTGGTATCCTCCACTATCTCTGTGGTGCCCCCCACCATGAATTTTGGCCCTTCTTTTCCCACCTTTGATACAATGATTGCTGGAGCTTTCTCCTAGTCCACACAAGTGAATCCATTCTCCTTTACTCCTCTGTGAACCCTTACACCAACCACTACTACTCAGTCCTTTTTTTGCCTCACTTTCTAAAAGTTTACTAATCGTTGGCACCCATATTGCTACCATCATCGTGGATCCTCCCTTTTTCTCACCACAAGATGAATCTACAATGACTACTCCCTCACCACTACATCCCATGAGTCCTCCCTCTAGTTCACCAATGGAACCTTGGTGAATGACAATCCCTTTCGCTGGTTCACAAACCGAGCTTTGGCATGTGCCTCATTTTTCCCTGTAGACCGTCACTCTCTAGAAGAAGAAACTTCCCATGCCTATTAAACTTACCTATCCATATGCCCTACCTCTCTGTACTCCTTTCATCCCATCACTAGCCCATTTTATTGCACAAAATGATGCTACAAAGGAGGTGTGTGCCAGTAGAATTCAAAAGTGAAAAGCAAAGGATGATCGCAAGCTGGTGAAACCAAAGGTGCATACTATCTATGATGAGACTCAAAAAATTCTAAAATTTGTAACCATGTACCCGACCGTGGAAAAGCAACAAGGGGAGATGCATCCAGAAGATTATGATTTGTATGCCATGGAGCTTGACATGAAGGTAGCTCATCTGTAGGATAAAGTTGAGCTCATGGAAGAAACGCAATGAGTGGTCACCTCTGATTTCATTAAAACTGGCTGCAAGTTGAAGAAGATGGATGAGCAACTAAAATCCTTGAAAGAAAGAGCTAGTTTCTTGGAAAAAAGGGAGAAATCCCTAGGAGTGGATGTTGTGCACTTGAAAGAGAGAGCGTTGATAGTAGAGGCAGGGAGGAATAGACTTCAGGAGGAACTTGTAAAGGTTCAATCCATTGACCCCACTGTAATAAATGAGTTGCATGCTAAGAATCACGAATACCAGAGCCAATTGACTATGGCGGAACATAATATGTAGATGAGGAATGAGGATCTTAATTGATGGTGCATTGAACATGAGTAGGAGATGGTGCAAAAAGATAAGGCGCTAAATCAGCAGTGAGCTCAGTATGAGAAAAAGCTATAGGAGAAGGATGTCAGATTTGAGGGTTGCAAGACCCAAATAGAAGAGGAGCTTTAGGAGGCAAAGTCTTCCCTTGACACAGAACTGATAAACCATAGCCAAGCGAAGGAGAGCTAGACTAAAGAGTTAGCTCATGTTCAAGAACAATTGGCATCTGCCAATAGGAGGATAACGGAGCTAATGTAGGATGTCAGCACAAGGGATGGAGAGATCTCCCTTTTAAAGAATACTCCCCAAGCTCCTGTTGCCCAACCAGATCTCATCCTAATGATACAACAATTGTACGCTTCATACTAGGGGAGGTTCAAGTCTTATTTCTTGATGTTACAGCCAATACTCTGGTACATGTCTCAGGTGACAAGTTTGAGCCAGGAGATTCAGAGGGATATGGGGGAGTTCCCGCAATTCATCATGGAAAATAGGTACCTGAAGCACAAGGACTACTAACCAAATTGTATTCAATCTCTAATGAAGACCTAGCTGAAGTAGGAATCAACAATCGGAAGGTTGCTTCCAAGATGGTGAACAAGTTCGTCCATTGCCACTCAACCATAAAATGAACCAAGGCATGCGTGGCCACTTTGGGCGCAACTCTAGATAATGTACGAGAAAGCATCTCTCAGCTGACTGTGATGGGCTTGCCTTCCCCATTTCTTGAGGATGGATCTGTGACCACTGTTGAGCAGCTTGCAGTGAAAATTGAAGAAAAATGACAAGACACAACTACCTTACAAAGCTTCATCTAGCCTCCCACAACTACAGATATCAAAGGGATTATCGATTCATTTGTGCAACTACTCTTCCTATGTGAGTCTAGGGCTAGTCTACCAGCTAAGCTGCCTTATAAAGAAATGCTTGATCTCAATGAAGCGCAAGAGAATCTATGTGACATATTGAAACTGTTTGTGGCTAACTGACTACTGCTGCAAGATGCCCTCTCTAAGCTCTAAAGCCATCACCCAATGGGTAAGAATTTGGTCTACAGCCAGAGAAATTTTTGGTTCTTCGTTCCTCAAGTGAAACGCCCCTGATAGTCGCCAAAAGCGATGAATAAATATTCATCGAGCTCCCTGTAGGATTTATTTTGTTGAAGTATCGGCCTGCACATTGCATTAAAGGTCATTCAACACTTTTTGATAAACATCACAACCTCTTCCACGTGTCCACTCTGCGCTCCCCGAAGGATCTCTTCCCTTTGCATTTCAAAATGGCCACGCTACATTCCCACATGTCCACTCTATGCACAATTGAAAGCTGCTTCCCTTCACTTTTGAGTCGGGCTTTGTTTGCATACCACATGGCTTCATATTCACATATTTTAGCAGGCCCCATAGTTAGTACAAGGATGAGGCTAGTTACACATATCTCCTTGGCATAATCTTTCGACAGTGAGGGAAAAAGATGAGCATGGGTTGCATGATGTCACCACATGTCTACTCAGTGGGTGTTTCTTTTAAACGATCAATGGAGCTATCCAAAGACCACAACATCCTGTCGCATGTCATAACTGCCTTAGTAGGGTGGCAACGCTTGTCTACACAACCTTGTTGGAACCACTACCATCATTTTGTAGAGGGTGCACCTGAACTTGGAGCGACTAGATTCTTTGGCTAGAATTTTTTCTATTGCAATGGCCAGGAGGAATATTTGACTTTGCATCATTTCCAAGGATTCTCATTTTTTTTGTTACTGCTCATAGAGGTGGTGGGAGCATTCGATTATATATACTCCTTTTTGTTTTGAAGGAGGGGTTCCAGAATTTTTGCAAAAAGAACATAGATTAAGAAAAGACACCAGGCCTTTGCTATTGTTTTTTAATTATTGTAAAAATACTAGTAGACTATGCCAATCATTCGGCCTTTCTACTCTTCTTATGATATTTGATTAACTTTAGACTATGTTGCTATTGTTGGATGATTCATTTGCAGAACTTCTATAAATTGAATGCAAGTTTGCTATCTTAGATCATATCATGTGACTCTTCTTGTCAGTAAATGTGTGTAAAGTTATTTTATGTCAATGAATGAATTTTTTATACTTTAATCTTTGGTTTATGCTTTTCTGGGACATTGCAAATTGTTAATCAAGCCCTTAGATCTATGATTTATTGTGCCTATTATCTAAGTCTTGGCGCATCGCCTTATATTAGACTTTTATTTTACATTTGTTTCCCTTTCCCTTTCCAAACCCCAATTACAAAAGAAGTCAACTTCTTTAAAAATATGGAGGTCACTCAATTTAGCTCAATAGGTCCACCATAAACTGAGTTTCCCATAAAAGGGTTGTTACCTTGCCAACTTTTGGCATCAATAGTACCCTATGCCAATTTTGCACTTGCACATTACACCCGGTGTATTTATGATAAAATTCATGGTTGGAATTCTACGATTTTGATCTCATGGATGGCAATGATGAAGAATTGGTAGCCTTTTATTTAATTTTGGAAGAATTTGGACAAATGGAAGTGTGACACATAGACATCTACGAGGTTCTTAGACCTCTACATGGTGTGTAGACCTATACGTGGTGCACAAACATCCCAATAAAATTAGAGATTCAAATGATAATATCTCACACAATTTATTTGTGATGTGTGTCCTAGCACCTAAATATGAATATAACAACCATTCTAGCCTATTCCAAGAACAAAACTAGCTTCTCTTCCTCATTTTCAAGAGGGGGTTAAACATTTTGGACTTGGATATCTCTTTCTCTCTCTCTCTCTCTCTTAACGAAACTCTATCAAAATACTCTCACATCTTGGAAAGTTGTGTTAGTAAAGAATCATCTTGCTTATTATCTTGTCATGTCTATCCTCTCAAGAGAGGGACCACAACTATTGGTAACACTCTCTTACTCATTATTCAAACAATATTGTCTATTATTATATCATTTGATCTCATCTAGTATCTTTCAATCATGATAGGGGTTCTCCCCCATAGTAGATTTTGTTTCTATCACACGTCTATTTTAATTTTTTATGTCTTCCAATCTTGATTGTTTGTCCATGGAGGTGGAAACACTAAAGTGGGGGTTTGACTAAGGAAAACCCCTATACAACCCCAACAATTTTCTTTGTCTCCATGTGTGTGGGTGACAAAAAGGTTCAATTAGAAAAGAACCTCATTCTAGAAATTTTTAGGTTTTATTTGTACAAACAATAGTGTGGGTGCATAGACATCCTCACAACATGCTAGCATCCAAGGTCAAGGCTTCACTTGATTTGTATCATATTATTTACATTCAAAACTCCTCATTATTTAAATATTTTTACCAATCTATATCCACAAGTTATTTGAAATTTTTTAGTTATATTCATTGTTAAGCATAGTTTAGAATTTAGTTTTAAACATATCTAATTCTAGTTCACTTGAGCCATGTCAATTGAGGTAGTTGGGAGTTATTTTCTCTTTAAGATCTTGTTGTCTTGAGAGTAGAGAATTCCCCCTCTACATTTTGGTGAACATGACATGAATTTCTCATGTCAAATATCTTTGTTCAATATTTTAATGCATTTGATAATGTCCTCTTAGAGTAGGATTTTGATATGTTAGAGGATACCCTGGATGATTTCCTAGAGGTATCTCCTCTTATTTGCAAACTTGTTATACAAACTCCGCCTTTGGAATCGCTTTCCCCATAGGATGATAAGTATATAAATGTGATTGTAGTCTTTTCTACCCCTGAAATTCCTAAGAGATCAATCATTTATGTGACTTCAACTAGTCCTTGTCTGAATAGATTCCATTCTATTCATGGTGTTCCATTTAATAATTATGCTCCATATATTTTTATGAGATATACACAATTAAAATATTCTTCTTATAATGCAGTAGCTCGTACTTATAATAATACAAGGAATAAAAAAATATCGATCAACCTAATTCCTTATCACCTTCTCAATAAGATATTCCTCAAGCACCTAAACCTTTAGTCAAGAAAAAAAGTGAGTATGATCTTATCAAGCAACCTCAAGTTACTCTCACTAAGATATCACTTTGGGATTTGCTGTAGACTTTCCTAGTTTATCAAGGTATGCTTCAAGAAGCTCTTCAAAAGATTATTTTACCCTCTTCTACTAGGCTTGAATGTGTTGATAGATCATATTCAAGTAGATATGTAGAATATTGCATTCTATCCACACAAAATCTTGCCTCCAAAAGTAAAAAATCAAGAAAATCCATCGATGATAATTGTTTACATGAATAACGTATGTGTTAGGTGAACTCTCATTGATACTATTTTGGCCTAAATATTTGTAGTCTTGATCTATTGTCTAAAGTTAAATTTGATTCAAGTTATCTTGCTACATCTTCTGTATTTATTCATGGTTTTGATAACACTGGTCGATAAGCTTTGGGAACCATGATTTTTCCCTTAAAGATGGGAGAAATCATTGTTCCTACCTTGGTTTACATTATTCCAAGACCTTTACCATATAATATTCTCTTGGATAGACCTTGGATTCATGCTTTGGGAGTGACCACTTCTACCCTTCATGGCTCCATTAAGTTTGTTGTTAATAACCAGGTAGTTACAATCAAGGTTGACCCTAATGTTATGCATTTATGTCAAATGGAAATAATTGGTCATGCCTTGGTCACACCTACCTTTTAGAATTACATTAATTCATTATCTTCTAATTTTTTGACATCTCCCTCGTGGTATCTCTAAAAGATACCCTTGAGAATAATGTCCCTAGAGAAGATCATCCTAAAGTAAAAAGTCCTAATTCTACTTCTACTTCTTTTCCTAAACTAAACAAATGTTTGGATGGAAATTGGGGATCCTTAGAATTCAATGACTATACATAGGGGAATACATGGTATATCTAATCCACTTGAATATTGTAAAAATCTCATTCGCCTTTGCTAAAAGGGATTATTATAATTCCGTAAATCAAGGTGATACTTATAATATTGATTATTCCCTTTATACTAGTCCTCCTACTTCCTATGAGTTGTGATCAGTTATGGAATAGGGTTTAATATTCTTTGGGTGTTGTCATAATAGTGGTTTACTATTCCTGAGAGGAACGAATTTTAGCTGAAATCACATATTTTTAGAAAATATAATGATTTAAGCCTTAAAAAGTTCCATTTTAAGGATTCCAATTGAAGAGGGTTTGATCAAATCACCTTAGATCAAACCCCCTTGGATAGAACCTTGCTAGTTTTAAACCATACCTATAAATGCCTCTCCTTTACACCTATCAAAATGCTGATAAAAAATCACTTTTGATTTAGATTTTGGGGGATCAAATGAATTCATTTAAAATTTATTTCAAATGATTATGGTATTCCTCAGAACAAGCCATCCAATGAATATAATTTTAATATGTTTTGGTTTTGTTATGTATTTGTTTTTTAAGTTTTATTAAACATAGGTTTTTCATCAAAAAATGAATTTCTTTGTTCTTCACATGTGGAAAAATAGAATATTATAAAAAAAAAAAATTGAAAAATATGAGTGCACCAGATATTAAAGTCCTTGATCCAACAAAAAAATAAAATAAAATTTTGACATATACAAAAGAAGTTAAGCATTATAAGTTTGGTCTGAATTGTAATTAGTTTGACTTTGAAACTTGATTAAGGAAAACATATTCAATAAAAAATATCTAACCAAGTGGAAGCACTAGATATCAGAGTTACAAATATAAATTTGAAAGAATTAGAATTTTATTTTTCATGGAAAAAAAGTTATGCATTATATGTAGGCCACTTTTTAAAAATGTTGTTTTCTCAAAAAATCAATTTTCATGGGAGATGGAAAAGAAGTGCAATTTGATTCCAAAAATTTTGAAAAAATTATTTTTAGAATCTACAAACAAAATTTGATGATACTCTATAGTTTGCACCATCTTCAAATTCCTCACGGTTTAGCCGCTATAGGTGCCCGAATGTGAAGATTTAGTTAAAAATAATAATTTTAGTGTCTAGTTTGGCCAAAAATTGTAAACCATTATTATGGGATCACCCCTTTATAAACTTGGTTATGGAGGTAAAGGTTGTGGACATGATGAAAAAGGTATTAAAGTCTCTTTACAAGTTGATCCACGTGGTTTTAAGACTAGACTTGGATACCACCTTACAACATCTAAGGTAAAACCATGGTTGAATACCAACATGGTTTATATCGAGCTTCTTCCCCTTATACTTATTCATCTAGAATATATTGAAAGCAATGTAAACTCCAATGAAGTTCCTCTAGACATTTTCTCTTCAAAAGAATCTTTAGAAGAATTCTTGGGTGCCTATTCTGATCTTCCTTCGTATCACCATAAGTGTTGATTCTCGTATCTCTTGAATAGTCTAGCATACTTTGGAGAGTTTGTTGTAAGTGTTGATGAAAAGGATTATTTATCTTATGATGGTAAGAACATTCCTATGCCACATCCTGAAGACAATAGTACTCTCCTTAAGCGATATACTTATGATGTCCTCATGGGTCCAAAGTCTTTTGAAAAGGTGATTAAGATTGGAAAATTCCTTTCTTCAGAAGAATCTAAATCATATTCTAATCTCTTGCTTCATTATCTTGATATCTTCACTTGGTTGAATATGAGGACATGCCCGATATTGATTCATCCACTTTGGTTCATAATATCATTCTATGTTCTGATGCCAAGCCCATCAAGAAAAATATTTGTAAAATGAATCCCAAGGTTACCTTGTTAGTCAATATTGAGATATAAAAGCTCCTAAAAAGCTATATTTATTCATCACATTGATTACTCACCTTGAATTTCAAATATCATTGCTATTAGTCAAATTGATGGTTGTATTTGTGTCTACATTAACTTTTGTGATCTCAATAAGGCTTCTCTTAAATATGATTTTTTTCTACCAAATATCGATATGATTGTTGATTTGACTATAGGCCATACCTTACTTTCCTTTATAGATGAATTCTTCGAATACAATCAAATCCTTATTAATTCAAAAGATTAATACAAGGTGACATTTACAACCCATTGGGGTACCTTTTGCTACATAGTCATGTTTTTTGGGTTGAAAAATGTTTGAGCAACCTATCAGCATGTGATGACTCTAATCGTTCATTATTTTATTCATAAGATCATCGAATATTACATTGATGACTTATTGGCTAATTATGTAACTCATCAAGAACATGTTAAGTTTTTTGTCTTATCTTTGAAAGGGTTTGACTTTATAAGATGAGATTAAATCATCTTAAGTTTGTCTTCGATGTAGATATCACCAAACTACTAGGGTTTATCATCTCTCATCGTGGGATCGAAGTTGATACAAGTAAGATCAATACTAATGGAAAGCCTTGCTGATCACCAAACAAATCAACTTCACAGTGAATTCAAACAAAGGGAAATTTAGAAATAATGATGGGAAGTTCGGGATGTCTCCTTCACAGCCTTAAACAATCAAATACAATGAATGATAAAAGTATATAAATGCAAACTTTATTAGATCAATGATTTTAATTAGAATAATGTTTGAACCTGATTCCCCATTGTTACATTCATGTTACAAAACATGACAATGCATATGCCATTGAATTGCAATGATCAACCTTTCCTATGTGCAGCAAAATAGTTCTATTCCCTAATTTCACACCCAACTCTCTACAAAATCAACCTCCTATCAACTGTTTTCTTTTTTACTGCCTTCTCTAAACCCTGACTGAACCGAGACTTTTTGATCGACCACATACAAATAGCAACTATGATCGGGCATCTCCAAACTAACACCACAATAGTTGCATCCCAACTATCAATGGCAGTTAACCAACTAAAAGTGCAATCTACCCATAACTTCAACTACATAGATTTCCTATCCCAATGATGACAGGAAATAACAAAAACACAAATTTTATGTCCCAATGATAAGAGGAAATAAAAACAACAGAAACAACTTGAACTATCCATCTTCAAAAAAAAACAAAGGGGTTTTATTTCCTCTAACTAGTTTATCAAACCAACAACTAAACAAAAGACGAAAATAAAAAAGAACAAGAAGGAAATGAAAGTAGAATATGATGCCCCTACATCAGACTCCCGAGGCTAAAAAGATTCATGAGCTCCTGCTCATGAGGTATGCAACTGAATGACCCCTCTGATTGATCTCATCTCTCATGAGCCAAGAAGCATCTTCAATGGGATGATTTCTCCACTTGATGAGATACTTAAAGCACTCATGTTTGTAGGTCTTCTTCAGTAATTACTTTTCTAGAATGCATTATATCTGTTGAGGAGTAGAGACTGTTCCAGATTGTTCTTCAAGAGATGAAGCAGTTGCTTTAGTTTCATCTGCTTCTATATCCCACTTATATGGATACAAATATGCCACATTGAAAATAGGAGATATATTCAAATCTGCAGGCAAGGAAATCTTGTATGCATTGGCAGAGAACTTCCTAAGTATTTGGCAGGGTCAAATCTTCTTCATCTTTAGTTTATTGTATGTTCTAGTAGGAAATATCTCCTTTCGAAGGTGAGCTAATATAAGGTCTCCAATCTGAAACTACAATGGCCTCCACTTTTGATTAGCATACTTATTGTACTGCAGATTGCTAGCTTACATGTTTTGTTTCACCCTTTCTTAAATGTCATGAATGAATTGAGAAAAATCCTCTCCATCTACACTCCTCTTCTCCATTCAAACAAGATCTCTAAGTTCAAACACACCTCGTGGGTGCAATCCATACATCACATAGAAAGGGTTGAATCATGTACTTTTATTTGGGGAATCATTATAGGAAAATTCAGCTTGAGCCTACATCAAATCCCAATTTCTAGGTGAACCACCAACAAGACACCTTAACATATTACCAAGGCTTCTATTCACAACCTCAGTTTGACCATCTTTTGGTGGATGATAAGCAGAACTAAAATTCATATTTATGCCTAATTTCTTCCATAGGGTCCTCCAAAAATGACCCACAAACTTAGTATCCCTATCAGAAATTATGGTTCTTGGAATACCATGCAACCTTACAACTTCTTTAAAGAAAAAATTAGCAATGTTAGTGGCATCACTAGTCTTATTACAAGGTATGAAATGCACCATTTTTAAAAATATATCTACCACAACAAAGATTGAATCATTTCCCCTTTGTGTACAAGGAAAAACCAAAACAAAATCCATACTCACTGAGCCCCAAGGCCTAATTGGAACTGGTAATGGCTGATAAAGCCAAAAAAATTGACTTCTTCCTTTAGCATGTTGAAAAAAATTTCACCTTTCCACATACCTCTTCACATCCACTTGCATCTTGGGCCAATAATAATGAGTGCTCAATTGTAGATAAGTCTTATCCTATCCAAAGTGACCAACAAGACTACCACAATGTTTTTCCTGTAACAAATTATCTCTCATGGAGCCTCTAGGGATACACAGCTTGTTCCCCTTGAACAACAAACCTTCTTGAATCATGTAATCCATCTGTGGCTCTATATTCCTGCAAATAGGATCATGGTAGGCTGTAAATGCCTCTTTAAAATCTGCATCCTCTGCATATAATTCCTTTAAACTTTCAAACCCCGCACTGTTAGTTTTTATTTCACATAACAACAAATTCTTCCTACTTAGAGCATCAGCAACTTTATTCATTTGGCCACTCTTATGTCTCAAAACAAAATTATAACTCTGAAGATACTCAACCCACTTGGAATGTCTTTGATTCAACTTGTGTTGGTTATTGATAAACTACAAAGCATGGTTATCCGTGTATACAATGAATTCTTTAGGAAGCAAATAATGTCTCCATTTTTTTAAAGCTTGAACCAAAGCATAGAATTCCAAATCATAAGAAGAATACTTCTTTTTTGCATCGTTGAGTTTCTCACTAAAGAACACTACTAGTTTACCTTCTTGACTTAGGACTACCCCAATAGCCAACCCACTAGCATCGCATTCCACTTGAAACACCTTGTCAAATCAAGAAAAGAAAGAATGGGTTGCTCACTTACCTTCTTCTTAAGAAATATGAAATTTTCTTCAACCTCCTTACTCCAAACAAATGGTCTTTTATTCCCCTTAATATTTTCCAATATAGGTGCCACTACATGACTGAAATTTCTTATAAACTTGCTATGAAAACTAGAAAGACCATGAAAACTCCTTACCTCCATTACACTTCTTGGTCCAATCAAGTATGGCCTGAACATTCTCCTTATCCATCTTTAGCCCATCTTTGGACACCAAAAAGCCCAAGTAAACTAGTTCAGTCTACTAAACACACACTTTTTCAGATTGATCTGCAATTTCTCTTCATGTAGCTTCCTCAAAACCTACCTCAAATGTTCTATATGCTCCTCTTTTGACTTGATAAACACCAAAATCTCATCCAAATATATAATCACAAATTTATCAAGGAATGGTTTCAAAACTTTATTCATTAGTCTCATAAAATTACTAGGGGCATTGGACAATCCAAAAGGCATAACTAGCCATTCATACAACCCATCACTAGTCTTAAGGGTTGTCTTCCATTCATCCCCCGGTCTAATTCTTATTTGGTGATAGCCACTTTTCAAATCTATCTTGGAAAAAATCATAGATCCACTCAAACAATCCATTAGATCCTCTATCCTAGTTATAGTAATCTTATTAATAGCCCTCTAATTAGTACACATACACCATTCCTCTCCTTTCTTTGGCACAAGTACTGTGGGAATATCATAAGGACTTAGGCTTTCCCTTATCAAACCCTTCTTCAAGAGGTCCTCCACTTGCTTCCTTATCTCCTCATTTTCCATAGGTGTTAACCTATAAGCAACCTTGTTTGGAAGGCTAGCTCCTGGAATCAAATCCATATGAGGACTAATGCTTCTCATAGGAGGAAATTTATTAGGTAAATATGATGCAACAATATCCATATTCTCATTCAAAATATCTTGTACTTCAATAGGAAAATCATCAAGTCTTGTAGATTCATTACACATCTAGGTTTAAGAACCAAAGCAAACCCTAGTTCCTCTTCTTTCAAATCATGAATAAATTCCTTACCACTTACCACCATTACCTTACTACTGATGCTACTGTTGTCCTCTTCTTTCTCTCTTATGGGCAGCAAGGTATGCTTCTCTCCTTCCTTTTAAATGGTATATGTATTCTCCCATCCATCATGCACTTCTTTCCTATAAAATTTCCACGGTCTTCCAAGCAAAACATGGCACACATACATTGGCATTACATCACATAAAACACTATCTTTATAGCTCCCAATCTAAAAATCAACATAGGCCTACTCACTAACCAATATTTTATGACCTTTTTGTAACCAAGACACCTTGTACGGAGAGGGGTGTTTAATCCTTTTCAGATTTAAATTTTCTACCATCTCAGTTGCAACAATATTATCTATGATACCACTATCTATAATGAGTTTACAACATTTACCTTGTGACTTACACTTGGTTTTGAACAATGCTATCCTTTGAATTGGCTCTTGACTTTCTTTTTTTGGCTTCAACAACACCCTCTTGAGACATAAGGACTCACCTAACTCTAGTTCATCCTTATGGTGTACTGGTGACTCCACACTTTCATGATTAGCATGTACAATCTGATTACTCCTCTCAAATTTTGAGTGTTCTCCTTGAGATGATTCAAAGCATTCCCAACTCTTGTGCCCATATTGGTTGCACTTAAAACATTTTCTAGCAAATCCTCTACCTCTACCTTGTGAGCCACCCCTTCCATAAGACCTTCCCCCTTTTCTTTGATAGCCACCTCTATCATTATTGGTTGTCCCACTTGAACTTCTAGCCTCTTCTCCTCGATGATGTTGCTTCCCCCTACTTGTTTGTTGCCCCCTTCCTCTAAAACCTCTTACTCTCTTCTTCTCTTGTTGACTTTGCTTCCTTTGCAACTTCTCTTATGCCTTTAGGGAAAGTTGATAAGCCTCTTCTAGGCTTCTAGGGGACATAAGGCTTATTTCATCTTGTAAACTATACTTGATACCATTCATATATCAGGCTATTTTCTCCATATCTTCGTCACCATGCCCTGATCTGATTACCAACTTGTAGAATTCCTTTGTATAGTCTTTCACAGACATATCTTTATGCTTCAAATTTTGTACTCTTAAATAGATTAACTTGATAATCACTTGGAAGGAATTTGGCCTTCAACTTGGCCACCATGTGATCCCAAGAGTTGATCTTCTCCTTATTCTTCCTTCTTCTCTCAGTCTGGACAAAGTCCCACCACATGGTAGCATGGCCCTTCAATCTAGTATAGGAAAACTTCACTCTCCTTTCCTCTACTACACCCTCATATTCAAAATACTTGTCCAGATCATTGATCCAATTGATTAAATATTCTCCATTGAGGCTTCCTACATGAGTTGGCACCTCTATTTTGGGTTTAGAATCCAAATTCATGACTGTCCTCAGTAGTATTTCCTCAAATCCTTCTTGTTCCTCCCCTTGTCCTTCCACATTCTCTTCTCTTTGTTGTTCTTCCTCCTCATCACGTGCACCCTCATCAAGGGTCCCTCTTCTCTATGCCCTCTCTATGGCTTCCATTCTTGCAATCAAATGTTGCATCATCTCAGGAACTCCCTCACCATAGTCTCTTCTACCTCTTCCTCGGGCTCCTCCTCTTCCCATTCTCCTTGGAGGCATTCTGACTACTCACCAATGCGTAATCACTTCAGGCTCTAATACCAAATTATGGAAATCCTTGTTGATCACTAAACAAATCAACTTCACAGTAAATTCAAACAAAGAGAAATTTAGCAATAATGATGGGAAGTTTAGGATGTCTCCTTCACAGTCTTAAACAATCAAATACAACGAATGACATGAGTATATAAATGCAGACTTTATTAGATCAATGATTTCAATTAGAATAGTGTTTGGACGCAACTCCCCACTATTGCATTCCCATTACAAAACATGACAGTACATATGCCATTGACTTGCAATGATCATCCTTTCCTATGTGTAGCAAAACAGTTCTATTCATTGTCTTCATGCCTGACTCTCTGAAAACTCAGCCTCTTGTCAACTGTTTGCTTTTTTACCGCCTTCTCTAAACCCTAACCAAATCGATACTTTGTGATTGATCACATACAAATAACAACTATGATCGGGCATCTCCAAACTGACACCACAATGGTTGCATCCCAACTGTCGATGGTAGTTAACCAACCAAAAGTGTAATCTGCCCATAACTTTGACTACACAGATTTCCAATCCTAACGATGACAGGAAATAACAATGATAGATTTTTTGTCCCAATGATGACATGAAATAACAATGATAGAAACAACCTGAACTATCCATCTTCAAACAAAACCAAAGGAGTTTTATTTCCTCTAGCTAGTCTGTCGAACCAACAACTAAACAAAAGACTAAAATAAACAAAGAACAAAAAGGAAATTAAAGGGGAAGATGATGCCCCTACATCAAATGCAATGATTAACATGCATCCACCTAAGAACATCTCTCAGCTTCATAGTTTGTAGGGGAAGATTCAGGAAGTTTGTAGATTCATATATCAATTAGTTGATTTTACCCTTCTGTTCACACATTTTTTGAAGAAAGATGTGTACTTTTGGTGGGATGATAGGTGTCAAGAAGCTTTTGAGTCCATCAAAATCTACTTGGACAATCCTCCCATCTTAATTCCAAGTATGCAAGATAGACCCTTTCTAATGTATATTTTAGCATCATCTCATGCTTTAGCAGTTTTACTAGCTCAACATGATGACGATGGTAAAGAAAGAGTAGTCTATTACATTATTGGTGTCCTAGTCAATTGTGAAACTTGCTACTCTCTAATGGAAAAACAATGTGTTTCTCTCATCTTTGCAATGTAGAAGCTAAGATACTATATTCTCCACATAGAGACTCGTGTGATAGTTAAAAGTGATCTTGTTATCTAAGCTCGATTTTAAGTTCATCACTCAAAAAGCAATTAAAGGTCAAGCTATTGCTAATCAGTTAGCAGAAGATCCCTCACCTAATTCCTTCCCTAATCTAGACTTGCTCTCAGATGAAAATATATTTACTTTGAACCATGAGCTTATATGGGAAATGTATTTTGATGGATCAAGATGTCAAACTAGCTATAGAGTAGGTGTAGTTCTAATCTCACCTGAAGGAAAGCTAACTCCTCTTTCCTTTCGGTTTGAGTTTCACTATACAAACAACTTTGTTGAGTACAAAGCACTCATTGTTGGCTTACATTCCAAAATATCCTTTAAAATTAAATATATTTTTATTCATGGTGACTTTAAATTAATTGTATATCAGATCACAAGAATATGCTTGTATTCATTAATAGAATAAGGTTTTAATGAATTGTTGTGGATTTGATTACTATTGAGGGTTTTTGATGTTTTAATTTGATACAATTGATTCACCCCCCCCCTCACTTATCTTGTTCATTCAACAATTATGAACCCGAGTACATGAACAAGATCCATAAAACCATTACTAAACCCCATAGAAAGATCATGATGGTAAAATATAGAATCAAGTTAGTTTAATAAATCCTTAATATCTAAGAAGTATCTATATGGTGTAGAGGGTATTTTAATGGCTAAATAATAATGATTTCAAGTATGCATATCAACCTAGTATGTTCTAGGAGATTTGGGTTTAATATTCTATTTGATTTAATTTGAATTTACTAAAGAAAATAATTAAAAAATGAAGAATCCCTTTAAGAAATAGCTAAATCATGTAAATATCACTATGATTTAAATGATCAGAGAAGTATTTGTGGAATCTCTTTTCTCCCAAATGAAAGATAAATCTTGAAATAGCTAAATTATTTTATAATTAGATAACGGGTAATAAATTAAGAAGTGCATAAAATAGTCAAATAAAAGTCCTAGATTAAGAATTACATGGCATACTAAAATCAAATAAATGAAGAGGTATAAAACATACTTACAAACTATGTACAACCTTTGTTTCATTCCACCAATTCAATCCAATGAACCCTATAGCATTGTCCCACTATACCTCCATGCAAGAACCCTATGACACTCATTGATAAACCATCAAGAACAAGGTGTATTCAATCAATAATATATCATGCTTTCCACTAATAAATACATGTAACATGTAGATATTCACCTTTAAAAACACATAAAATGCAATAAAAAAATATGATACCATGAATAAACCATATGGTTGATTGAGGATTTCAACATGAGTTATATGGCAATATTATCTAGTGTTCTATGCACACCATCAAAAGGATGAAAATCATTGCTAGTGCACACGTAAACCAATAGGAATATGATAAATAATAAAAATTCTCCACTTATAAGCAAAATGGAATGGTCTCCATAATATGGGTAAGTCTCCAACATATCCAAAAGAAGATAAATGGTATATGTGTGAGAGGAGAGGATATATTGGTTAGTAGATAATGGTTGAATAGAAGCTATGTAGGAGATGATTTCTCACTATGACTTACCATCATAAAAAATGTAATTTATCCCTAGAAAATAGTGTACAAATCAAGTAGATAAATGAAAGTTAGTGGTCATAGGGAAACCAAGGGATATGACAAGGGATTACTGGAATTATGGGTGTATAGCAATAGTGAAAACTAGGCAAGGTGATAGCACTATCCATTTGAGAATAAAGCATGTGTTTTGACTTATTTACCCACTAGCTATAACTAGTAAATAATCAATTACAAACTAAAGTGTGAATGATGTTTTGAGGCTATATTATGAGAATTGGCACCAAAGAGAATATGCATCAAACATAGAGAAAGTATTTAAGCACTTATAGTTTAAGGTCTTATGGGCATGCTACCAATAAAATACCTTCTCGAGCATGAACTATATTTCTTACAAGTGCACCAAAACATGATAAAATACTTGACACCAAACTAAGAACTTACACTAAGAACATTTATTTGATGGTGAATTGGACCAATCTAGTGATTTAATTGTATTACTCATTGTTTAAACACATGTGATAACTATACCTTGAAATGCATACTAATACAAGGGCCTATACAAGATGAAAATAACATTATTTAAGGAAAAAACTATGCTATAACCCTAATTATGAAATCTCTAATTAAAATTATCTTATAGATCTAGTTGTTTATGTGTGAAAACAACAACAATAAGGGGGACAACAAATATTAAAACATGAACAAAATAGAAAAATACATAGACAAGCATGCACAAGACAAGAATAGAGAAAAAAATATAAGACTTAATGCAATAACATTGAAACATAATATTTGTAGCCGGATAAAAGTATTAACGTGTGTCACACTTTATAAAGGAATCGGCCAACACAAACAAAAATTCTCAACTTTGACCACATAAAAATGGTCTTTATGTTTTGAATTTCAAAATAATGTAAACTAATGAAATGTAGAAATCTTGATGAAATTTATTCCTATAATTTTCTAAAATTTTAAAAAATTGTTTTGGTATTTTTTTATAAATTTAAGAGTAGATTTTGAATCACTGAAAATTTTAGGAAAATTTAACGTTGAGTTGACGTCAAGAAAAACAAGAAAACAAATTTATTTTCCCAGATAGATAACTTCAATATCTAGTGCATGGAAAATAAGAATTAAAAATATTGATGTATATTTTCCTTGTAATAATGTGTTAAAGTCAAACGTACCAGAATTTGATAGTTTTCATTTGCCATTAACTATTGTCTATTTTTTTAATCATTTAAAAAAAAAACCCTTATGGAGAGGATTCTCTCCTCTAATGTACCATATATTTTTCAATTTTTTTTAATATGTTTTAGTATTTTTTTAATTTCTAATCAACCTCATTTTTATTTTAACAACCTACTTGCATTATTTAAAATAAAAACATATTAAAACTAATAAAAATATCAAAAAATTATATATTTGAATTCTTGACTCCGAGCTATACAAAAGAGTATCAAAACTAATAAAAATGTCAAAAATATATATATTTAAATTCTTGACTCCGAGCTATACAAAAGAGTATTTTTAGTTTTTGAAAAAATCATTTTGATTGAAGAAATATCATGTTCAAGTGGAAAGATACAAAAATTTCTAAAAAAAATGAGGTGGCTACCAACAAAGATGTCACATAGACAGTTTCGGGTGAAAGGGGGTTTCGATTGAACCCCTTTCACCTAAAAACATACATGTAAATTGAGTAAAATTCTAAATCAATTAAGTAAAAAAAAGGAAAATTATTGTTTTGGGTGAAAGGGTTTCTTCTAAAACCTTATCTACCACATATAGACCACATAGTTTCGAGCAAAATTGTTTCACCCAAACTGTTTAGGGAAAAACTGTTTCACTCAAAACTATTTAGTTGGTTGAAAGTGTGACACAAGTTTGTGCTTTTACCCAACCCATAACATGCAAGTATAAGAAGTTCAGGCCATTTTTTTGTGTGGTTGCAAATAAACTTAAAAATATGTTGGATGGATAACATGTTATGGTGATGGGTGAAAAGGAATTATCAATAAATTTCTATCGTACAGTGTAGTGTGATAATTTTATGAATACTCTTAAAGTAGCTCAATCGTATTGTGTTCCTAAGGAGGTCCTTGAGTATGAGGTAAAGGTTTTGACATTGTTTATTAAACCATGTATTCATAGGGTGATTATCATTTATATGACCTATAGCTCTAAAAGTATAATGTATGACTTATAGCTCTAAAGAGGACATACCTTCCACTCTAGAATTTAATTTCATAATTTTACAAAGTTGTATCATTCATTCTCGGGTTCACATTCTTCCAATGTATGATTTTTTGATCAAATTTCTTAGTATAATATTAAATTCTATATCTAATTGGTCAAAAGAAGAAAAACAATTATTGAAAATTATCAAATTCAAATACAAAACATGAAAAAAACTACACAAATTCTTCAAAACATGAAATAATCATTCAAACTATCTAATTCAATTTTAAAACATGCAATTTGTTAATCTTCTACATTAATAAAATAAGAAAAGATGATATATTAATCAAACAATGATTATAATTTCTCAAAAACATAAAAATTGTGTTTGTATGTCACATAATGAATAATTTATAGGGCAAAACAAATGCACTTGTTTTTTCATCATTTTTCTATTTTTTGTATGTAAAGAAATGTGCTCACATTATAGCACTAGCACATTATAGTGCAAGCGCATTACAACATGACCATGCTATAACTTACTTTGGAGATTTCCAATGCAAAGGATTAGACTTGCTTTTCAATGCCCAAATATGTGTTTTATGTGAAATATAGAAAAAAAAACTAAATGTTTAGTGTTCTCTCCATTAGGTTTGCACATATTTCATATCTTGATATAAAAAATACCATATTAATAACATCAATCTCTCTCTTGCCTTTCTAACCATATAATATTTTATAAATTTTCAATATGCTAAAGTTTTAATCTTCAATTTATTTTTCTAGTATCTTCTTTCTTTGTCAAAAATCTAGGTATAGTGTTTTTAGTTTCATTTTTAATTCGATAATCCAAATTTGAAACAAATTATATTTTTACATTCCACACTCTATTTTATACAAATTCAACTTTTCATTTTATGGATGTATCCACTTTAAAAATTAATTAAAAATAATATATTGATTTAAAAATAGTTTAAAATTCCAGTATAGACTACACGATGTAATCTATTTTTCCATTAAAGTGACTTATGGAATTCATACTTTTGAAAATTCAACATTTTAGGGGAAGCACACCAGATGCTATGTTATATTTATGTGACAAAAATAGGAGCACTTTTTGTGCTCCCCCTTCTTGAACCTCTTAATCTCCACCATTTTAAAAGAAAATTAGTAGTTTAGAAACTAGATTCCAAGCACTATGAATCTTGTTCTTGTGACATCTTCATATTTTGAGCATGGACGTCTTCAATTTCTCATATAAGATCACTTTTTAGTGATTTTAGAAGAAAAATGATCACTTTTGACCCCATTTTGGTCCCCCATTTCCATGTACATACCATTGTGTCAAATTCTTATCTTAGTCATGTTTATATTCATTACCCATTTGTATTTTTATCTTTGTTTATTATCATTTTGTCATTCCCCAAGCCACCCATTTTCTCTCTTTCCCGCACTAAGCAAGATTTAAAAAATATATTGTTTGAACTTAGAATAGGAGAAAATCATTTGTATAAGTATATTTTCATTTTTGTATTCATAATATTTATCTAGTGTTCAATTTTTATTGCAATCCTACAAATGGGATGACTAAGGAAAAAACTCACCATGAGAAGCAAACAAAATGTATGCACATAGATAAAATACCTATGCCAAAAGGAAAGGAACCAAGGAAGGATGTGGCACTAATGAAGAGGAACCAAATAGTGTTATGTAACCATACTATAGGGAAAACCTATAATAGTGTAGCGCCTCTAAATTCTCATACCATAATCATTACATCATCATTGGAAAACTTGTAGACCAAAAGGAGTACTTTGTAGAACATAAGGTCTTTTGTGAGAACAATATCCAATGCTAGGAAGAGAGTAAAGATAGCTAGTTATAGAGTATCTTGCCTAGCTAGTGAGAGTAACATGGTAAAATACACATGTGGTTCCAACAACAAGGCCAAATGATAAGAAGCTAGTGCAAGATAACAAGGGGTATCACAACATAATATGGAGTACACCAACACCTAGGATGCAAGTAGAAGTAAAAAAATAGTTTAACATGAATTGCCATAAATGAAATACAATAGATTTGCAAGTTTGTCGTAAGAAAAGACAAAAAAGGTGACCAATGGAAGATATATGAGCAAAGAAATATGGTGCTATAGAAAACATAAACAGCTAATTTGATCATATAATTGGGCACAAGCCAATAGAACTAATAAAACATCCTCTAAAAGTATACAATCAAGTAGACAATATGCCTAAATGATCCACTTACGCATTATTGGATAAAGAAATAATATCCAAGTAGCAATGACAAAAAAACTCCAAATCCATACAATGCTCCATTAGGGAAGGGGAAGATGGTATTGAACCCACACATCAAGGAATCTAATCTCCCCAACCATCAACTTGGCTTGAGGAAGATAAAAAAGTAACTTAATGACCAAGAAGCAATAGGTAGTAGATAGCCTTGATTATCTTAGATTCTTTACTATTTGGTTTTAATACATATACATATATGTATGCATTAACCATCTCATTTAAGTTTCAAAAAATCAAAAAGGATACCTCAAAACACCCTAATCAAGTAGCCAAAATATTAAAAAAAGTTCACAACCTGCAAGTATTATCAATGGAAAATCTATAGAATACATAAAATAACACCAAAGACATAATCAAGCAATTAACACTAACTTGCATTACGATAGACTATATAAGACTTCCAAAGGAACATCATTCACATGTAACATCCAAACATTCATATTGATGCTCATATTGTAGCCACTCATTCTAATGGTTGGGTGTACTCTATATCAGTGCCACACATAGAACATAATAATGGAAAGACTTGTAGGTGTGGGAGATGACCTACAAATCAATCTTCTAGATTAAAAATTTGGCTCCTTGTAAGATTTTCAATGACTCCTCACTTGTTACTTAAAAGAGAAAAAGGGAAAAGGGAAAGGGGAGAAGAACATGAAAATAAAACCTAATCTATTAAGGAAATAAGCCAAGAGAAGAGGCTCTTTCCATGGTGTAATGATTTATGCACATGATCCATTAGTCTACATGAAAAGGGACACATTTGTTGCTACAAAAGACAAGAAAAGAAGTGTGCATAGTCATTATAATGCTCAAGGTTAGAAACTATCCCAAGTTGATTAATGGGTCACAAACACATAGATCAAGACTACCTAAACACTAATAGAAAGAAGAAAGGAGAATACTTTCAAGTAGAGCAAACGAATAGAAGAATTTACAATAGCACTTCAATCACCAAAGTGAATATGGTGAATAACAATGCAAGAGGTAAAGGAAAATTATATATTTTCATTTATTATTAGAGGTTCAAGAATAACAAAGATATATTGTCCTAAGACTCAAAATTGTAAGATGATAGGACGCCACCAATAAATATCCACCAAATTTCCTCCTTTTGCTCTTAATAACTCTTTACATGTATAGCCCAAAAGAAATGGGAGAAGTGGGAAAAGATGCTAAAATCAATGTTGTGACCCACACCAAATTCTACAGTAGAATATTGTTCTACAAGTCTAAAGACATATGTCACAATTTTAAAGTTACAACATGACATTTTCCATAAAATTTCAAAACAACCTCTCAAACATTAAATTTTCCACCAGCAAATATCACACATCACACCATCTGATTTGAATTTGGGAAGATTTTTCTTGGATCAAGCTATGTGGAGAAATTAAGAAGATCTCTCTTCCCAAATATGCACACAACCACGTGCAACAATCAGAAAAATGATAGTTTGTACCAAGGTTGCATGAGAGTAGTTGTGCCTTGAATGTGTCGATAGGAAGATTTGATTTTCAAATTTAACTCAAGCACTCAAAATACACATTCAAATGACATGGCGTGCACGCCAGGAGAATTGCAGGTTGCTAGGGTGAATAAATGTTGTTTGCTATTCATAGCAGCCACCAAATCCTCACTAGCAATGACATTAAGCAAGAATATTTACGATGTTCAATCATTGAGAATTTCACCAAATCCTCAACATCCCACAGACCATCAATGGGATGCAAGTGAATATTTACAATGTTCAACCATTGACAATTCCCCTTAACTCCCCTTTCCATCAAATCAAGAAATTAAAACCTTATTTACCTTCACCTCCCAACAAGACCCCCACGTCACCCAAAAAGACGCCACCCACATTGGAAAATGTTATCCGTTGCCTTAACGTTGTCAGTAATCCATCCGGAACATGGATAAATTCAACGACGAAATTGAAAAACTGTTAGAATGGCAAAAGCAAAGGGAGACTCAGATCTCCATTTTTGTATTTTTTACTTTGAGAAGTCATCTGTTGTTCTAAGCTAACATCTGTCTAGATCAGTCGTTCATAATAACCTATTTTGTAACAAGAAAACTTTGGTCTCAAGTTTACTTCTTCAGCCTTCAATGTTGGGATTCATTCCTGAAGTACGTAGCACCATTTATGACAATTATCACAGTGGAGTTAAACTTTTTTAAACTCGACTTTTTTCTGAAAGATATAGGAGTAGGAGTCTTAAACTGATATAGGAGTACGAGTCTTAAACTGAAATCTCTTCAGTTGAAAATTAAGGATTGAGAGACATCTATTCCACCAAAGTCGCCCGGTACGATCCTGACGTCCGACCTCATCTCTTGTGATGTCGGAGCCTCATACTTAACAGGACTCATTTTTTATAGACTCTTTAAATCATTCAACTTCACTAATACAAGAAGAATACATTTAATTTTTTTAACATTTTGTATTTGATTTCAGCTGGATTAGCAGCTATGCCCTAAGGTACCAAAACAATTAAAAATATACCCAAGTTCTGTTATTTTGTTAATTGGCAGTCAGCTTAACTATGATCTGAATACTACGTCGAGAAAGGTCAATTGAAAACGATTTTCGTAACATCTGGTAGTTGATAGTGGTTGATGCTCTTTAGTACTGCTTAACTAGGCGTCAAAGATTCCACTCACTCGGACAGCACGATCATAGTCACAGATTAAATTTGATGGCCGTATGACTGTATTTAGAGGTTTTTCTGTGAAATACAATCAAAATTTTAAGAAGATTGTATCAGATGAAAGGAGAGATTTTGGATAGACTGTCAAAATTTATATAGAATTATAATGATATATATATTTGATTTATATATAATTTTACTTACACTGAGGTTCATAACGTTTTAAGGGCACCTTTGAACAGATAACCGTCATTAAAAAATTTGTTGACAGGCAAGGTCGACCGTCAAATTTAATCCTATTCATAGTCACAACTAGTCTGTGGGCCAAGAACATATGTTATGGTATCTGCTATTAACCTTAGGTAAGCACTGAGAGAGGTGCAGTAAGTTCAGAGTGATCAGAACTAAATTTTTTTGGGCAGTTTGGCCTATTTTGCCAAAAGTAGTACAGAATAGCTAGATTTATTCGCTGGCAGTAAAGATGAAATGGTGTACTAATTTGAATGCAAATGAATTAGGTAAAAATAATAGTACCTGGTTCATGGAATAAATATTTGTCATTTTGTTGATGAAATATTGTATATTTATATTATCTTAAAGTCATTCCTTCTATTGTTTGGTGTCTATTAGAATTTTGATGATATTTTTTAACAATTTTACATGTGTAATAATTTAAGAGATATTCAATAATTTTATAAGGCAATTTGGAAGTTATTTAGTGTACTTTGTGGTGTCTATTAGAGTTTTGAGAATATCTTTAAGTATTGTTATCAATTATTAAGAATTTCACAATGTGATAGTTTAAGAGATATTCAATATGTTTGTAAAATAGAAGTAACTTGGAAGTTATTTTTATTAATAAACACATGATCATTTCTAAAGATACTCAAGAGGATCACAAGCATTAGCCATAAAAAGAACAAATTTATAGTTCTCTTTTTGTACATGTATCTTTCTAATAACATTTGTTTATAATGTATTATATAATAAGTCACATTAAATCTGTTATTCTCAAAAATTAAAAAAAATCATAAATGACCTATATTTTGTGATATATGTGTTGTCAAATGCATCATTTATTGAATGCATTTAAATGTTTAATAATTTCTTATTGGTAATTATTTTGTTGTTATACATTTGTAATGTGTTACATAAAATACAACACCCAGCACAAAATGGTTGATCAAGAAATTCAAATAACAAAAAAGGTTTGACAAAATGAATGTCATTGTTTACTCTTTAAGAAATCAAATTAACTTGATAATTATGGGAACATACCACCATACTAATAATATTATTTACATATAGTTATGATTATATTGAGATGGTTAAGAGAAAAAATTTATTGCAAGTACAAATACCACAACATTATACATTGGCTAGTACATAAGGGAACCACTTTATCTGAATGATTGTCATTAGCATCAGGTGATTCTATATGATGAGTATATGCAAGCACACTATGTGCAAATAGTGTGACTAATGACTTTAGCATTATCTTATTGTGGACTATGATTGTATTATTTGTAGCATATAAATTAATAAACGCATCAAAATTTAAATTCTCACACTTATTGAGATTTTTTTTGATCCGTGAGAATTCTTAATCCATATATGCTACAATTGTATTACCAATGTGTTAATATTTATCTATGTGAAACAAAAAAAATGGGGGAGATATTTTACTTTCATATGGTTGAGGACATAGAGCAAAACCCACTTTCTAATTGTCTCATTGAAGGGAAACCCTAGAGATCTTAATGCAAAGGAGAAAGAGATCTTGCAATAGGGTTTCCCTAAGGTCTGATTGTAAGCTAATGAGGGGTTCACCACCAAGCTAGGGCTTGGAAAGAAAAATGGAATGAAGGATTTAATATTTAACCCTAATATGATGCAATCTTTCACTAAATGACCTAAGAATGCATATAAATCAGAACAAAAAGCTGCAAGATAAAATGTGTGCACCTAGAAACCTGAAGAACGTTGGAATGAGCTCTAAAACACTAAAAAACCTAAAATTTTGGCACACTGGGACTCATACGCTAGTCTGGGCGTATCAGTCCCAAATTTAGGTTTCTGGGAAAGAACTAATTTCTAGAAAAAGGGTATCTAAAACTACAAAGATCTAGAAAAATGCATGTAGTGCAACTCATACGCCATTTATGGCATATCAGTCTCATTCCACCTTTTCAGGAATTCAAAGTTTAGATCCGTGCTCCAATCTCTGCTCTTCCCTTCAAACTGATTTATATGTTCGAACATGTAAAAATACCTACAAAATAGAATATAGACTTGATTTGCTTATGGGGGGTTTGCCTCAGTCAAACCCCTAGTTTGGTAATTAAACCTTGATAGAAACAATTAAACTTGGATGCAAATAGGAATGTAAACCCTAACCTTAAGTGTGTCTAAGATTAGGAAATCTGAAATGTAATGCAACCCTATTCTAATGTGCAAGAATTAGATGCATGAATGAAGCTTGAATGATGAATAACTCACTTTGAGAGATCTCTAATCACCCAAATTGACCACTGATAATGCTTGTACCTTCCTTAGGTTGAATGTAGAGTGATAATGGACGATGAAATCACTTAGGAAATAAGTCATTAGGCTTGGCTTGATGGCTAGTTGCATCTCCCCAACCTAGAATGCATCATGATTCACCATAGACAACCATGATCAACCCTTGACAATGCTAGATATTGAATGAAAGTGAGCTTGAAGACCTACAAAAACACTTTAATGCTACTCCAAGACTTCAACTTTGCTTGCTTTTGAAACTTAATTGCTCTTGTAGAAGAATTCTTGAAGATTCTTAAATGCTTGGATCTTGAAATTGATCTTTAAAATGCTTTCTTAGATGAAATAATGACTTAGGAGCTTTCTTATATAGGCATTAACACCTAATTTACTATTATTTAGATCTCAAAAGCCAACATCAACCAAAAATTTGAATTAAAAAGCTGTTTTTCCTGATCAACCCCTAAAAAATCCCCAAATGGGACTCATATGCTAGCCCTGGCATATGGGTCCCACCTAGGGGGACTCATACGCCCAAGGTGGCGAATGAGTCCCACCCTATATTTTTGAGGTAGGTTGTTAAAATTTTAAGTGTTTTTTATGATTTTGTTGGGTTTTTAGCTTAAATAAGCCTCAAGATCCAAAATAAAGGGTCTTAGGGGCCTATTAATGATGATTTAAAGAATATTTAATGCAAGGGTACCAAAATAGGTCCAAATTAGGCAAGGGATTGTACTTTTTCCAAGAAGGGAGTACAAAAAAAAAATTGCCACACTATGTATTAGTAATTTTGAATCATGCCATTGTTGATGAAAAAACATGTTCAAGGTCACAAAAATCTTAATTATAGTCTACTACACTTTACCATAAGTGTTGCTTGAAAACATCATTTGAATTATTATTTTTTAAATATATAGTTACAAGTATGTCATACATGTATACCAAGATATTATTATTAACCATGTGACAATGGAATGGATGATACTTGTATATAATGGTATATCTCACATGTAGGAGGTAACAAGGCAAGATAACCAATAAGGATAATCAACCTTCAACCAAAAAATGTGATGCAATCAAGATCATGGTCACCTACCAAGTAGCCCAATCTCGTAGCTCTATCAAACAATGGGAGAACAAATTCATAATTAACACATTTTCATTTCATTCATTCAAATATTCATAAGTACAATAATTAAATTTATAATGATTATTATAGAACAAAAATATGCTTCTTTATCATATAAATCTATCATCACTATTTTCTTCAACACATATCCCATTTGTAGTGTATTCCATTCTGGACACTTTCTTCCTTCAGTCCTTGTAAATGGAGACCTCTATATTTTTGGTGATTACATGTCTCTCCATTTAACTTTGAATATGCTAGTTAGCTTCCTAGCCATGGGCTTACTTCCTTCTCCTATGTTTTACACTCTCTTTGGCTTTCAAAGGCCCTCACTATTACATCCTCTTTCTATTGGCCTCTAAAAATACCCCTCACAACATATCATTTTTTTTCAATTATACTTTTACCCAAGAAAATTGAACTATTTCAAGTTTTGTCTTTCAAGAATTGAATTAGCACAAGCATATCAACTTTTTCTTCAAATTATCTTTAACCTACTGGAAAGTCCATGTGTCACCTTTATCTTTCTTTGTCAATATTTTACCTTCCATTCAGAACCAAGAACTATCTACCCCTTTATTGGAACTTCCAGCCATATTTTTCCATGTGTTTGCATGTAAAATTTTGATAAAATGTTAGTAAAGTCTTTGTTGAAGCTTTCTACCTCACTAGGAACTCTTGTTAATCTGTGTAGGGGTCTCTCACCAGATCCTTCACTTTCCTTTACTCATTGTCAAAGATTTTGATTTCAGTGGGAACCAACACCTTTCACTTTTATTTACTCCTTATAAGCATTTCAATCTCATTTAGAACTAAACACTTCCAGTCCTTTATCAATGCTTCAACCCTCCTAGAAAAATCAAAACTTGTGACATTATGTAAACTTGGAGACTATCCACCAACAATTGAAATGTTTCCTTCATTATGTCATCATCATATGGAGTTTTAAGAACTATTATTTTCATGATTTTTCTTAAACAAAAAAGTGATCATCAATCTCACCCCATTATCCTTGTGTCTCAACATTTTTTTCTCACCCAAAGAAGTTATTGCAGGAATCATGGATGCTTCAATTAACTAAGAAGATGATTGGTCCACCATGTGTAAACAATCCTCTACTTCCTACAAAGTGATGAGAAGAAAATATTTTGATTGTGATTTTGATTGCGATAGCTCAAGTTTATTTCCTACATTAAAAAGTTTTTTTCCCAACTCTTCTTCTAAAAATGTTTATTCTTCTTCAAACCTCTTCACTATTTTACATGTGCATTGATGATAAGGTCCCCATGTTCCTTTCCATAAGAAGCAAAGATTTTTTCTTTCAATCTCATAGAATCAATAGCTCTGATAGCACTAAAATATCCCAAGCTAAATTTTTATACATGTTTTTTCAATTTTCACAACTCTAAGTGCCTAGGCATTTTTGCCAAACAGTTTTTGGATGTTGTTATGAATTTAAATTCCAATTTTTTTCAATAATAGGAATATTTTTCTTGAGTAGGTTATTCATGAAATGGACTCCTCATAATTTTCCAAAGATATAATAGTATATAATGTGACTAGAACAATAGTTGAAGTCATTACATGAAATATAACAATAGCCAATAGTGACACTTTTAGTACATTCAGATTTAAAGTTAGAATTAATACATAGGAAATATATCTTTAAACCCTTCCAATGAATACTACATGTATGCTGACCTATAATTTTCAGCTTATATACATTATAATCTACTCCAAGAAGTACAGTTGGTCAAGAGTGTAGCTATACTTCCTAAAAATA
This sequence comes from Sequoia sempervirens, assembly GCA_007258455.2. Lineage (NCBI taxonomy): Eukaryota > Viridiplantae > Streptophyta > Pinopsida > Cupressales > Cupressaceae > Sequoia > Sequoia sempervirens. Next base: position 225,613 of record VDFB02391785.1, on the reverse strand, counting down.
TATGATTCTTTATATATAGGTACAATAGCCAATTATTGTGACTCCTACAGTTTAGTTCCTTTCTTTTCCAATTCATCTCTTCCTATAACCTATTCTTGGGTATCCATTGCATCTTATTCACTAAGACATGCACGACTCCTTGAAGATTCTTATTCACAATTCCCATGGCCTTTGAACTGAATGTATCAATTTTATATTAGTGCATTGGGCATGAGTATTATGGACTCCTTAAATCTTCACAGCTTCTATATTGAATGCAACGCTTCTTTTACCAAGCACAAGACCCAAGTAGTAAGTTGTGTCTAGTCAAAAGGAAAAATGTAGTGATGAAGTAGAGGTTGGATGTTCTACAACTCTCCTAATAAGTTTCCTGATAATCCTCAAAGAGTCACAAAGATCTCACGACACCCAATATATTCATTGTGGCTTCAAAAATAAAATTTGTGATTATACTCCCGTAAGAGTGGGGGACCAACCACATTCAAGGCCCCAAGTCATAGAGAGCCAAGAGCTGAAGGGTTCTCTAACTTACCTCAGCTTAAATGGGTGTTTTGAAATAAGGGACAAGAATGATGAGGACCATAAGGTCCTTCAATCACTCTGCAAACCCAAAATTCAAGATGGGGTTAGACGAACTGGCTTTCGGGTTGAACATTGTACCTTGGGAAGCTCTCTTCCCAAAGACAAAAGCACAGTTCTAGGATGACAGTGTGGCGCACTAGCATCTCTTAGGTGCACTGGTGTCCATACAACTATAGGACCGAAAGTACAATGAGAACTACCAGAAAATGAGCTAACAGCCTAGCTAATGGTTTTTAGGAGATCAAAATAAAACTATGAAATAAGAGATATAGAAGAAAATATGATAAGGCAAATAGATTAAAGCTAGGGTGGCAAAAATGATCTCACAAAAGAGCCTATTCACCAACTAGCTCCAAAAATCACATCCACCTATACACAAGAAAGAGGAAAATTGTTGGGGGGTTGTATAGGGGTTTGCCTCAATCAAACCCTCATTTTAGTGTTTCCACCTCCACGGATAGCCAAGATAGCAACTATGGAGAAAATTATGATAAAGGAGGAATGAAAGTAAAGAACACAATAACACTACAAAACAGTAATGTGCTACTCAACCAAATTTTAGAGGAGAGGAGTGAAAAAGCTTACCACCTCCACCAAGAGCTCACTAGCTGATGGAGGAGAAAATAAGAGGACTCAAGCCCCTACTACAATGGTGTTGTTCCACACTTTCTCTACAGAGTTGATGGAGTGTTGTTCTTGCTGCTATGGAGTGCAAAGTGCAACTTGAAGGCTTAGAATGCAAGAAGTGAATGCTAGAATGCTTAGGGAGTGCTAAAAGAAGATTGCTAGAGGATCAAGTTGAGTGCTTAGTGGATGAAATGAAGGAATGAAGAGTGAATTTGAAGGGAGAATGAGAAAAATGGCCATATTCGGGTCAGTTGGTCAAAGAGGGGTGTTACAAATCAACCCCAATGGGAAGTGTAATGCCGCTGCTGGCTTCAAATGCAGGAATTCATCAAGGATGTAAGCACATTGTGCGAGCATCCCTAATAGTTATTCTTCTACCGATGCACAAAATAGACACCAAGTGGAACGAAGGTATCAGGATAATGTGTATTTTTTCCTTCGGATTTGATTTTCTAAGGTGAGGAAGTGTAAAAGGGGAATTTGTGCAAGGGGTGAAAATTCACTCCTATACATTTTTCCCCCACTTTAGCGAGCATGAATACTGATGAGTGCTTTGGTAAAGTATATCAGAGAAGTAGCAGAGTCAGGAATGTATACCTGAACCATCAAGGAAGCAGACCACAATCTAGCGAGATCGAGAGTGCAGGATAAGTAAAGGATTTCATAGCCTCGTAGAACTATGAAGCTGAAGAATGAAAGCATCTTACAGGCCCACGGACCTACAAGGAGGAAACCCCCAAGATATCTCACATGAAGGAATCCCCAAGAAGAAATTTCCTCATAGGCCCACGCAAACCTACAAGGAAGGTGTCCTCCAAGATCTTTCAAATAAAGGATACCCAAAAAAGTGCCTTACAGACCCGTAGACCTGTAAGGAAGCGTCCCCCAAGATCTCACATAGAGGAAGTTGAGAAAGCACCCTACAAACCCATAGACCTATAGGGAAGGTGTCCTTCAAGATCTCTCACATGAAGGAAACCCAGGAAAGCAACCTACAGACTCACAAACCTACAAGGATGTATCCCCCAAGATCTCTCACATGGAGGAAACCAAAAGAAAGCACCCTATAGACCCACAGACCTGCAGGGGAGCCACCCCCAAGATCTCTCGCATGGAGGAAGCTCAAAAGAAGCACCCTACATACCCTCAGACCTGTAGGGAGGTATCCCCCAAGATCTCTCACATGGAAGAAACCAAAGGAAAGGGGACCCTGCAGAGTCAGAAAGCAGCTTTACAAGACCGCACTTATAAAGCAACATGTTTACTCATAGATAGAACATGTCAGAAAGTGGCCACATAGGCAAGTAAGTGGAAAATCATGCAAACCATCAACAAGTCAGAAAACTTTCAAAGGGGTCCCTCGAGAACCTGGCATGAAGAAGGGGTCCACTCAAGGGACGCGTTGTTCAAAAGTATGAAAGAGATGTTTATTTCTCGAATTGATTCATCATCAAGGAATCCTTTTGAAAGATGTTCACTTAATGAAAGAATTCGAAAGGAAGAAGATGCCCCAATATGAGGAGAATTTCAAAGCTACTTCTACCTCAAAGGAAGGTTCTCAAGTTCTTTCTTTATGAACCCATGATGAAGGAAACACATTCCATTAGGGTTTCAAATCGAGAGTGTGATTCTCAAAAAAAAGTTTGTGAAGATTCTTGAGAAAAGATTCATTGGAAAAAAATGTGTTATCTAAAAATCAAAGTGTTGTAGAAGTGGCGTTTTCACACATGAGAGGGACAACTCAAGAAAAGAAGAGAGAAAGATAAAGGAAAAGAAAAAAAGAAAAGAACATAGACATAGGGAATAGGGGTAGCCTAATATTTCGGGGTCAGAATTGATCATAAATATATATATGTATAGTAATAGTATATAAAATGAACTTTCATCAACCCCCTACTATATCAGACCATGTGAAGAATGCACGAGAAGACAAAATAAAAATAAAAAATTGGGTCAACATGGAAGGGAAGCCTAAATTCCCTCAACACTTTGCATCATCCCCAATTTACCAAAAATCAAGTCACAAACATGGAAGAATGATGATACAAATAGAAGAAGGTTTACAACACAAAATCCATGCCTGTATCAAAGAACCAACAAGGGTGAAAAGGGTCATCTAGGCACACATAGCATGATCACAAGGGAACACATCACAACACACACACACACACACATCTAATCTAAAAATAAAGAAGAGGCCTCCCCCTAACACTAATCGGCCAAGAGGTTGTCTGCTTCACACTCTAGATCATCGTAGGAGGAAGGAGGATGAGCCTGCAATGGTGGAATGTTAAGAGGAGGAGTGTCTGACCCTCCCACAACAAGGGGTAAGGAAGAGGACCTCACAAGATCCTCTCTGCCAAGCTCTTGTGGAGCTAAGGTCAGCGATTTTGTGAAGATCACTGACAAGGCCGGAACCTCATCCAGAGAGTTAAACATGCACTTTATAGGAGTGTCATGCTTCACCTCAATGAACAGGGAATGTTGTGGCCAAGATTCACCATTAGGCTCACCAAGTGATTCGAGAGCGGTGACGAACTTAGGGGAAGTCAGGACTAGTTTCGTCACTAGGACATAACAAGTCAGCATCAGACCACCTTTAAGAGAAGGTGGGTTCCTCTTACATCCTCCATTTATGGAAGGACCACTCTCTACCCTTTGCTTTGTCAGTGGATGTCAACACCCCACAAACAAGGCAAGAGGTGAGGAGGAAGAGGAGGAGGAGAGAACCATAGTAGATACAACTGAAGTGTTCATCATATCTATGGGTTTCGGGAAAGGCCAGACATATGGATGGGATGTCAATAGAGGAAAATCCACTGAAGGAGCCATGAACACCTACACCTTTTTAGGGTCAGGTGCATTTGTACTCACAGCGGAGGCTGAAAACAATGCAAAACTAGACTGAATGGAAGTAGAGGGGAGGAGAGAGGAGGACGCATCAGGAGGCCCTGATATAGGGGTGGTTGTCTCCTCTTCCTTCCTCTGTAAGGCGGCCTTCTCAGCCATGAGAGCCTTTTATCAGTGCTTGAGTTCACCGATAAGGAAATTTATGTGACTTTGAATTAGAGGCTGAAGGCTGCGAAGGAATAGAAGGCTCCTCCTTAGCCATGGGAGTGTTCACTATAGTTGTTTCTGACGAAGGAACAGACTCCTCAATGGAATCAGGAGGCACAAGTTGAGAAGTAGCGAGGGGAGTCAACTCAAGTGCCTCAGCAACGGGACTCTTCTCATTCATTGCTTTGGGAGCAAGAGTGGTAGGAGGCCGCAGAGGTAAAACAGGAAGCTCAAACGTGGGACACTTAGGTTTTTTCCAAGTAGGCACCATAGGATTCTCTTGTAGATGCAGAGTGGAATTTGATGGTACCACAGTGGGGTGAGAGGAAGCATCAGGCTGAATAGCAAAAGAGGAAGAAGGAGGATCTCGAGACTACTTCTCTTCTTCCCTTCTATGTGCCTTAGTGGTATCACTGTCAGCTTTTAGGCAAGCGCTATGTGAAACAACATAAGGCTACGGACGGTATCTCACTTCTGTCTTAGGTTCCCTTTCTTATAATTTTGATACATTCAGTGCAGGAGATCCATCTTGGGTGGGAGAGGACCAATTAGCGTAGGCCAAGAGTAATCCAAGGAATAGCTACCACGAGCAACCGATGGTTTATAACCGGTGTCATGAATCACATGCATGGAACCCTCATGGATAAATTTTAAACATTTATGCATGATCGAAGGCACCACATTTATAGCTACTAACCAA